>JAZGLO010005544.1:0-45503 GCA_036873155.1 Biomphalaria sudanica | reverse complement strand
AGCTAAGAACTTTCAATGCTTAGGAAGGAATTATGACTGGTTGGCCAGACAGAAGAAGCGAGATTCCAATTGAAGTCAGGCCATATTGGGATTCAAGAGTCCAGTTCTCAATTTCGGATGGAATTATATACAAAGGTCTGAGAATAGTCATGCCACCAAGTACATATATGCATGCTAAATCTGATACACAAGTCTCACTTAGTAATAGTAAAGTGTTAGCAGAGAGCAAGAGAAGTCATGTTTTGGCCAGGCATGAATGCAGACATTGAAGTGACAGTCAGGGTTTGTAGCAGCTGTGCCGAACATCAGAATCAAAATGTGTTAGAACTGCTAATACCTACCAAGACACAAGACCTTCCATACAGCATGGTATGGTGTGATCTGTTTAACTTTGAGGGGAAAAAGTATGTGCTTCTAATTGACTACTTCTCAAAGTTTATTGATGTCAAAGAACTGTCACAGGAAACTACATCAGACATCCACAAAGCAATGAAGAGTAAATTTGCATGCCATGGAATACCTAGAAGACTAAGGTCAGATAGAGGGCCACAGTTCGCTTTGAGAGAATTCCTGAATTTCTGTAAATCATATGGAATAGAGTATGAAATGTTGAGTCCTCATTTTCAGAGTTCAGACAATGAAGAAACTGTGGAAGAAAAGCGAAGACTAATTTCTGTCTCTGTTAGACTACAGAACTACTCCACTGACTAATATTAATTTGTCGCCAGCACAATTACTCATGGGACGCCAACCCAGAAATTTGTTACCTTCAAACGAGGAAATACTCACCCTTAAAACACCAGATCTTAAGGAGTCACAATCTATTACAAGAGGGAACGGCAGTCAGAATGCAACTTAATCCTAATTGGAAACCAGGAACAGTAGTTTTGAAACATTCTAAACCTAAATGTCACAAGTGGAAATCAGGTCTCCAGAAGAAACAGGAAACACATCAGAAAGTCTTCTTAGAAAGCACATAGATTTGACACTAATTATGACTTTCCAGATGACATGTCAGAACAACTAGAACCACTACATCTAGAGAGTCCAAGATTACAAGCTTAGCTAGATGAAGGACCACCACTTCACACTGCATCTTCAAATACCTCTAGACCACATAAACTTGCTTAACACACTCAAGCAGAATAGTTAACAAACCCAAGAGACTTAATTTGTGATGAACTGAATTGACTTTTTAATTCACTAGTTTGTTAGCTATTCTGAAAAATAGATTTTCTGAATTAAAGAAGAGAGATGTAACATATTGGTATTATATGTACATTTGCAAACTAGGGCGTCAGTGCAACACCGCTTGTGTTTACATAATAAATAGAGTTCCTAATATGTCTTCCCTCTTAAACACTAGTCTGTTATTTGTGTAACACGAATATTCTACAATTATAAAGAGTAAAAGTTCATCAGCTTAACTAGAACTCTTAAGTTGACATTTAAATTGTCAATAATAGTCTCGAAAATGACATTTGTTTATTTTACTTTACTTGTGATAATTAACATCTTACTATTTGATCTAATTCACATGTCATTTACTATCTTCATTTTAATTTGTTACTTGACTTTAATAAACTATTAGATTTATCATGTTATATCAATGTGTTATAACATGTCATGCTATTCTCCTTTGTTTACTGGAATTGTTCTGCTTTTACTTGCTTAATTCTTGTATTATAAATCATTTTAGTAACCACACTTAAACTGGGGGTGAATGTTATGAAGATTATTTACTGTATCGGTTGTCGTTCCTATGTTAACTTGTGCTTTTAACTCGTCTGTGAGAATGTGTTCACAAAATGTTAAGAGATGTGTGTGTTGTGTCATTCAGTGTATTAAAGACATACTAAGCAGACATGGTTTTCAACTCTATTGTGTTATTATCTTCATAACATATGGTTATACAAGAAATGAAACAATGAAATCACTTGATCCTACAAGACTATTGGCACTAGATGCTAATCTGTCTGAGAGATGGACAATGTGGGGACAAAGCTTTAAAGGTTTATGACCATCCAAAGAAAAGAATATTAAGCAAAGAAAGTGAAGAAAGGGCTGATGTTAAACCTGATCAGTGAACTCGCTCAAGATATATACAATATTTTTAAATTAATGAAGATGATACTGCAGACAAAATAAATGAAAGGTTTGAAAATCATTTTTCGCCCAAGTCCAACAGAAAGATGGCAAAACATTTGAACAGTATTATACTGAATTTAAAAATTTGGCTACATCCTTACAAAGGGAGAATGGGTCACATGAAAAAGGGAATAATTCTTGCCAATGCATAAATCTTCAACAGATTATCAACAGATTTATTTATCTAGACACTATAAAATCTTTAGTAGTGTACATCACCAACATTGGATCTGCAGAGTGTACATCACCAAATACTCATCAGAGGGATTGGATGAAAAGGAATACACTTTTTTCAGAGCATGTGGGAAACTCAACCAATTTTGAAGAATACCCTTTGGTGTCACTAGTGGAGTAGCATGCTTCCAAAAAAAACGTAGACACTATGACAGACCATAATTGCCTATGTCGACAATATAACTATAAAGATGTTGAATATCATAACAAAAATCTAAAGCGCTTTCAGAAGGTGGCTTGAGAATATGAAACAACCTTTATTGACAGTAAAAATGTAATTGCTACTGATAAGGTAAAACTGCTCAAAAATGAAAAATCTAAAGGACAATTGAAGCCAGACCCTTTTGATGTTACGCTATTTGAAATTTGGCATCCCCAAAAGATCTTAAGTCTCAGAAAAGAATTGTAAAATGTTTTACATGTTTCGGATGTTCCTTCAGAGTTGAAGATAATTTACTTCCTAGTCCAAACCTCCCGCAGGACGATGGGGGATGGGAGCGGGCAGGGTTTGAACCCTAGACCATCGATAAATTCAAACGACAGTCCAACGACCAGGCAGCCATCCTAGGAATTCTAGGACTCTTGTTTTAGTACGCACACCAAATACTCACGGTTTTCGACCAAATGTATCCCTATAATTAAAAAAAAACAACAGATTTTTCATGTACCTACAAAACTGTCATTTTTTTAGTTCTAAAGTAATGTTCAGCATATTTGGGCTTCCAAATCATACAGATTGAATAAATGAAGAGATAGTTTACTGTAAACACAAAAGATTCTCTTACTTATGATGATCAATAAGCAATCAAACAACAAACAAGCGAGGTCCTTGCAGAACTGTTGGCCAGTATTCTTACATCCTAAAAATCAATTATCTTTTGTGACACTGAGTTTTAGTAGAAGATTTTTATATTTGAACGATGAAATTTACTTCCTAAAATGATCACAAGTTAGGGTACTTTGTTTTTGTGGATTGAAAATGTATTTACAGTTTGAAGTTAATTCATGTATCGGCAATAATGTATGATGCACAAGAAAAGAATGTATACATTATCTGCGATAAAGCAAATCAGAAATCTCTCAATAATGTCAACTGTGTGAAAGCCTAAAAGTCTTTCAGACCAAACATATTTTCAACCATCACAAGGTATTAGCCTGTGTGTTATGGTAACATAATCTGAATTGAGCTTTAGAGCAAAAATCTAGAAGTGATTGCAGGAGATCTAGTAGATGTGAATAAAACAAAAGTTAGAATCTTTTTAAGACAGTTGGCAATGTTATAACTCTACCATGCGCACACCCGCCGTTCAAGATAGTGCAGAAGGTGCGCACTTCTAGAAACCAGACTAGGAAGGATGTTTACATTAAGAGAAGAATGATTTCCGCCCAAGTCGAGAGCCGAAATGAAGAGACTGTGCTAAAAGAAGATGTTATTATTATGTAATTTGACGTCCTGTAAAAAAAACATCCAGCAATTGGTGTCAGAAGTAGGATTGGGATTCTCAACGAAAGTGGGAAAACATTGGACTTTTTTTTAAACGTAAGTTTTGGTAGGCCAACGTAAGAAAGATACTGGATGGCGTAGACGACAGCACTTGGTCAGCTCTCATTGCAAGAACTTAAACGAGAACTCAGATGTAGAGAGCTGAAGGTGAGCGGCAACAAAGAGGCGCTCATGGAGCTTCTGAGGCAAAGCATCATAGATGATGAACAGGATCCGGACACCTATTTATTTGAAATAGAACCCGATAATGAGGGAGCTTTGGAAATTGATGAAAGAGCAAATAAAGGAAGACCTGAAGTCAGTGAAAGATGAATCACTTTTAGCGTGATATGTGTGCTATAGGACTGGATGGAGAAACAGAGGAAGTCAAAGATGGCTGATGTAAACAAGTGTTGTTATTACAAGAAGTGTCATTATTACTCTAATTCAAATTTGTTATCCGACAATTGTTCTATAATTAAACTGCTGTTTTGACCTATCCCTTTTGTTGAGGTTCTTTGGGCTTGCTGTAGGCAGAGTTACAGCAATTAGTATTGAAGGCAAAAATCTATGTAAGGAAAAAGATGATTGAAAAAGTTGTGTTTAATGTAACTACTCTCTTAAATCCTCTGTCAAAAGGAAAGGTATGGCAAGAATGAATATGTTACTTTGTTGATATTTTAGTATGATAGTTATATCCCTTTGTTTATGTACTCCCCAGGCCAAGGTTATGAATGTGAACAGTCTGCACATGTTAAGAATTGAATGATTAGTCTTCTTGAATGTGTGAGAGTGTGATAATCGTGAGGTCTTGTTCCTGGTCCAAGAAGGTTGGACAGTCGCTTCCTGGACTAGTGGTTGTGTATTAATATTTCCTGAGAGTTTATGTCATTGTGTGCTTTATTGAATATTAAAGTATTACTGTTTTCCTTGGATATCTGGAGTTGGAGTTTATTAGTAATAATTGTTCTTAATTGTAATTGAGTAACCCCAAACGAGCCAATCAAGAAAGGAACCTGACAACTCTATTCATTTATTCAAATTGTCCACAACACTACAGTACAAATAAATGCTCTGTGTGGGGACATTGTAAAGTTCCCCTTTCAGACCTCATGGTGTATAGGGCAGATGATGTAAAGGTCATCTGTTTATGTAGCCTACAGTTAACGAGGGTGTCATGTGGCCAGCACAACAACCAACCGCCTTTACTTTTCCCCAACTAACGTCAGGTACCCATTAGAGCTGGGTAGACTCAGAGGTGCCAATTTGAAAATCCCAGTCTTCACCAGGATTCAAACCTGGGACCTCTGGTTCAGAAGCCTAGAACTTTACCAATCAGCCACCGCGCCTTATACTAGAATTAATAAGTAAAACATTTGATCAAAACCAAATAATAAACTGTAAGAGATGAATCTCAAATGTCATTGTTAGGACTAACTAGATTATGTGCCACAAGCATGAAAAAAAATATAAATGACTGACTGGCCATTGTTTTATAATGTCTGTACTGAATTTTATGACAAAATATAGTAAGATTAAAAGTCTGGTTATTAATATGATTGATATATAATGCAGATCTATATAAAGACTAGTAATAATGAAGGTATTTTGTGCCTTGGCTTGCTTTGAGTGAAGTGCATGAAGGAAAGAATAATATACATTTCAACAACAAAATGAGTGCTGCACTCTCTACCCTATCTATTTCCACAGACTTCTGTACTGTGACTTTTTCATCCACCTCCAATCTGTTGAACTGACCTTTCAAGACTAATATCATAGGGATGAAGACAAGGATTGAACCAATTGCTGTCCAGTTCATCCACATAGTGCCTGAAAAAACAAACAAAAAAAAAAACAGTAGGCTACAGGTAACAGAAATGGAATAATGCAGTGATGTCCATCTTTTTATGTCATGGCCCAATTTTAATAAATGAAAACAAACATGTGACAGTAACATAGATATCTCTTCAAAATATGACCACAGAAGATTTTAGATTAAATACATAAGTTGCAGCAATAGTTCACTGCTTTCAAATTTCAAAAGTGGCTCATTGCAAATATCATAAAAATGAATTCCTAGCTAGAACTTTACTGACCACAAACAGGTAAAGAAATAAGGTTCAGCTCATGCTGCCAAGAGTCACACAGGGCTTTCCAGACCACGACTTTGTACATCTGAACACCAACTCTAACATAATGATATTAAGTAATTTTTTTTAAACTACACAATAAGAAAAAAAAAATTAAGTTTTAAAAACCTATTAGGTAACCATGAAGTGTATTCAGTACAAGTGCATCTCTATAATTAGCAGATAGACCCTTTGGGTCATATAGTCATTAGATTGCTTTAGCATCCAGCTCCATATTGTCCAAGATGTTATGATCTTAAGTGTCATCATAGACCCCATAAAGGAAATTGGCAGAGCTACATGTAAAAATGGTGTCAAGATTATAATGATATCTGGGTTCTTGCTGTGGTATATAATAAAAAAACAAACAAACTTGTAGATACTATCAATTCAACTGGGATATTATTTAATTTAAACATTGAATTCTATCAATCAATAAACTGGAGAAGGTATTTTGCTTATTTATATTATAATTTTTGATTTAACTTCCAGATATTATTTTATTGCTGAGCACCAGTCTTTTATAAGCCAGCATTGCATTTAATTGAGAAATACATTGTTAATTGTGACTTCATCATTAAAACTGATAATAAATACAACAGTTAAGGAAAGCAGAAAATAAAGTAACTTACTGGTACTAAGTTTAAACATATTTAGAATGAATGTATTTGGTGTGACTGTCTTTACCCATGACCTAGCCAGAATAACACAACACAATGTTCTTGACATGAACAAACAGAGGTCCTCACACTCACCAACATTAGGAAATGAGAATACTGCCAGAAAGATCAGGCCTCCGATGTTGTTTAAGTAGGTCAGGACTCCATTGGCTGCACCCTCACTAGTTGGATAAGCCAACTCACAGCCCAGCTCCTAGATAAGTGGAACAGCAGAGTTGACCAATGTGTTTCCTCCAATTAAAGAGGTATATAAGATGGCTGTCAGTATAAGACACATAATGAAATAAAGTTTAAAGAATAGCTAAAAATTATAACATCACTTATTTTTAAAGGCATCCAAACTTTATAAGCATTTGTGAAAGAAAATGGAAAAAAAATTGGGGAAGCAACTTAAGAAAGTGAATGACTATTTTTAATCTCTCATTGGCCTCCTTCAGTCGTAGGACGACTATGGTTCATCTCAGAGCACACTTCCTCGTGTGGCTGTGGAGCCCTATTTTGGAGAGACACTCCCGTCCACAGATAGCGCAAGTTAGGGTCCCCTTGGCTTTTGCTTCGGTGGAAGTGCAGCTGGCCGTTTTTCGGTTTGTGTGTTTTTCTTCCTGGGCTGAGACCCATGTACTTTCACTGTCCATAGCTTTCTTTGTCACTGTTTCTCTCCACCTGTTGCGGTCTAGAGCTATGTCTTCCCAATTGTCAGTATTGATGTTCACTGATTTGAGGTCGCGTCTTATTACATCTATGTAACGGAGATGGGGGCGACCAGTTTTTCTTGTGCCAGTCGCGAGTTGACCATAGAGGATAACTTTCGGGATGCGCTTGTCCTCCATCCGGCGAACATGTCCAAGCCAGCGCAAACGGTGTTGTCTGAGGGCTGTAAAAATGCTGGGAATACCTGATCGCGCAAGGATCTCAGTATTGCACACTTTTTCTTTCCATGTGACATTCAAGATCCTACGGAGACATCTCAAATGGAATGAGTTTAGTTTTCTCTCTTGCTTTGCATAGGTGGTCCATGATTCACTGCCATATAGCAGTGTACTCATAATGCATGCCTTGTAGACTTCCATTTTGGTCACCGTGGTTAGCTTATGGTTTTCCCAAACTCTTAGTCTGAGTCTAGCGAATGTCGAGGCAGCCTTCCCTATGCGTTTTTTCATCTCCTCTATGTACTTAAAATTAGGTGAAGTGGTAGAGCGGTAAAGAGCTTGGCTTCCAAACTAAGTGTCCCAGGCTCAAATCTCAGTGAAGACTGGGATTTTGAATATCGGGATCTTTAGGGCACCTCTGAGTCCACCCAGCTTTAATGGAGTCCACCCAGCTCTAATGTGTAGCTGACATTAGTTGGGGAAAAGTAAAGGAGGTTGCTTTCTGTCCTGGCCACATGATATCCCCATTAACCATGGACCATAGAAGCATCTGTCCTATAGATCGCAAGGTATGACAGGGGAACTTAAAAAAGGAATTAATAACAATATTTTAATATTTACAATACAGCCCAATCATGGAGCCAAAAATGAGTCCTAACTATAACCTACCAATTCCTTAACAACAAGGCCTACTGCAGATATTTGGAAACTCAAGGCCCACTTTTTGGATTATTTCTTCTTCTCATTAGCTGAAATCGTTTTTCTTTTTTTGGCTTAGAAGGATTATTTCTGGGTAGTGTATAAGTTTGACAAAAGTGGACGCACCGTATGAACTTGGTATAACTTGTACCAGTACCAGGGCAAACCCAGTGAAGCATCCAGCACTGAGTATAAGCATGACCAGAATGAACAGTTTCATCTGTCTAGCAAACAGACTGACAAACCTGGAAAAAAGATAAAACAGAAACACACTTTCAGCAAACAAAATATTTCTCATTGATAAAAGGATGCTGGTGTTGTTTGTAAAATGTTTTACATGTTTCAGATGTTCCTTTAGAGTTGAAGATAATCTACTTTCTAGTTCAAACCACCTGCAGGATGACTGGGGGTGGCAATGGGCAGGGTATGAACCCTGGACCATCAAGACAACCGAACCAAATTTAGTATAGACTAACATCACAAATTTAGTATAGACTAACATCACAAATTTAGTATAAACTAACATCACAAATTTAGTATAGACTAACATCACAAATTTAGTATAGACTAACATCACAAATTTAGTATAGACTAACATCACAAATTTAGTATAAACTAACATCACAAATTTAGTATAGACTAACATCACAAATTTAGTATAGACTAACATCACAAATTTAGTATAGACTAACATCACAAATTTAGCATGTTTCTAATTTCAGCAACAGATAATTTACATCAAAACAATTATTTTTTCCTATGTCTCAAATAATGATTTACTCAACATTACAAAGACCAAAAACATTAAGACACATTTAAAAAATACTTTAAGATCACACTTTAAACAATGTAAAAACAATTCACCATTAGAGAATGTTGGGGTGAAGGCTTTCATAACTGGATATAATCCATTAACAGTTTTCTAAAAGACTAAATACTGGTTAAAATAAAAATTATAGCCTAGCACTCATTTAAAAAACCTATAAAAAACTTCAACCTTTCAAAAAACAAAGAAGCTAAACACACAACAAAATGACAACTACTAAAATATATTGCTTTGTACCTTTCAACCAACAAGGAACCAGCAAATGATCCTAAAGTTGCATAAAAACCTATCCAACCAGCTTGATCCTAAAGAAGATAAAAAAAAAGGTGAAAACCTTCAAACTCAATGGCAGATCCGAGATTGAAAAAAATAACAACAGAACCAGCTACTTCAATATTGAACCCTGAACAATGCCATCATCTGCCATCCAGTGGACTTGGGCTAGGACATAAGGAAGATAACAGAGCATTTCTGAATAACAAAATACCGGTAATCACTACTATAATTATTTGTGATTCATTTTCTACTCTGGTATGGCAATCTGAGCATTAAAAATAAACTTCATAGAATCCTAAATGCTGCTGGTAAAATCATTGGAAAAAAAAAACTGTTTGAGACAACATCCATAAAAAAGTTAAAAAAGATTCTAGAAATAAAAAATCACCCTTTGGGTCACGATTTTGTGATTTTACCATCACAAAAGAGATACAAGACGCCGATAGCAAAGGCAAACAGATACAAACACTCTTTTGTTCCCCTGGCAATCAAATCATTAAATAGAAACACTTTTAACATGTAAATTATGAGTGAGTCTGGTGTGAAGGTACATTTTGTTTTTTTATAGTTATAATGTTTTTGTTTGGTGCAATGCACAAATTGTAAGACAAATTTCCATACCGACAATAAAGATTATTATTTTAGACTATTTCAAACTAGAAACATAATACAATTCTTCTAGGTATAACAACATCATAAGACTCACCTCATCAACATATGTAAATGAGAAAGAGCTCAAATTGACATTAAGTACACTGGACCAACAGTCGATGACTCCTATGGACACACTGTAGATTACTGCCAACAGGATAAAATATTTTTTGCTGGAATGTTCAGACAGTTAAATTTTATGTTGTCAAAAGTGTCCTTAATTTACTTTGGTGACTAAACTAGATCATCAAGTTCTTTTTGTGTCCTAAATTAAACATTTGAACAGGACAGAAACCTGTCCAATACAATTCCATGATTTTCTCAACACTGTTAATAACACAACATTAAAAAAAAGGCTCCACAATAAGACCATCATAAGAATTTCCTACAGAGCACAAAATGATGAACAGGAAAAGGTTTAGACTAATGAAGTAAATAGGCATTGCTAGAAATGCAGGAGGCCTTAGTAGTGTCAGTCAACAAGGGATTGGATGGAAATAGATACAATTTTTATAGAAACCACAAGGACAATTTTACAAGAGAAGTGCACTATTCAGATCAATTTAAACATTACAAATACATTTATTGAAGTTTTTATATACACAGGCTTTCAAGATTAAATAACCAATGAGGACATCTGCAATGTTATCAGCAGCAGACGCCTTGGTCATGTTCATATAGAATATCTAAAGGTCTAACAGAAGGCAGGAGAGCTGCAGAACTGGGTTATTAGGATTATCAACTCCCAACAATTATATGTACTAGTTTGATACTGAAATTTTTAATGGAGTGTAAATAAAATGTTCAAGACGATTGGAGGACATATGTATTTAGCAGGTAAAAGTCTTAATGTTCTTCTGAAACATGTACCTTCTTAGTGACCACAGGCCTGACCAGTATTTCTCTCTCTCAACGGATGCAGACAAACAGGGAGGGTGTGGTGGTTTGGCAGGAAAGTAAATCCATATTATGAGAAATACAAGTCCAGCAAAGCCACAGGCTGTGGAAAAAATATTTTAAATTAATTATTTTTTTTAACCTTGAAAATAAAATCTGAAAACCAAAGAGCAGAAAAAAAAACAAAATTTTTTTTGTACAGAAAGTAGAGTTTGACAGACAGAAAGACAGACAGCAAGACAGACAGACTGAGTTGATAAAAAAAAAGTATAAATTATATATAAATTAATCTTGCTTACAATTAAAAATGTAAATCAAACAACTTAAAACAACTCACAGTAATACATATATTTCATTATTTCATCTCTTTCCCTTTGAATTCTTGCGGCTGAGGAAAAAAAACTAATTTAATAATCACACAACAATAATCCTTATAAATGCAAAAGTAAATTGCTTTATGAAATGTAATTTCTACAATATTTTTTTAACAGACATATTTCATATGTTCCTGCTGTTATTTATAAATAAATAAGTTGAAGACACATTGAAAAATCATCCTTTAAAACTAAAGAAAAAATTTGGTGGATAGGCATATAGACAAGTGAAATTTAACATACTCTTAACAAGCAGAAAAAAAAAAAATTTCAGCCTGTAACCTTCTGTGTGGCCCTGTTGTTAAGAGTTGATATACATTTACTAAAATCTCTCCATTGAACAGCAATCTCTCCATTGAACAGCAACACAATGGTTTTGTTAAAGTGTCACACACTAAATTGACTTGAGAGCTAACTGGATTATTTAATCATTTAAAACACATTCACAGAAAAAGAAAACAAAGCCAGTTTGTGTGAAAACACAAACTCAAAATTGGCCTCGAAGTGGTCTATCCAGGCAGGTAAAATGGCAGGTTTTCAGAAAGAACATCAGAATGAGATTCTATCAAAGACAAATGACAGAGAAGAATGGAGAAAGAAGGTTGAAAGATCTTGTGTGGTGCCCCAGCAGTCCAGCATACCAAAGGATAGGTGAAAGTGTATGTGAAGTTAGATGTGAACCTGGCCTAACTGATGTCTTATAATAAATATCTAATTATTTTGTAAAAGGTCAATCTCTTATTCAAATTCTCAAGAAAAAGTTTTTGTGTAAAAAATTTCCTTTAGTTAAGTATATTTTTTTTTTGGTGTAAATTTAGTAGTTAATATGACAGAACCTACATAACTTAGCAATACAAATGTAATTAGAAAAAATTTTGACAAAAAATCTAAAAGGACATAAATTTGCATAAATATGTTAAAAATATGGTAAATGGATATCTCGCCTTTCAAAGAGCCTCCAGTTTTTATTACTATTAATAGTGAATAGTTGTAAAAGTGATGTATTTTTATGAAAAAAAACTGCTTGCATAAGTGATTTAAAAACTAGATTTTTCATTTTCAGAAAAGAAAAAGTAGCTGTTGCATCAGAACTTTAAATGGTCTAAAATATTATGGTGTCAGATTTTCATTATTTTTTCTAGTTTATGAGATCTAAACGGGATGGACGGACAGACATTCCACACAAAACTAATAGCATCTTTTCCCCCTTCGAGGGCTGCTAATACAGTAGCAATTACACATGTAAATACAGTAGCAATTACACCTGTAAATACAGTAGCAATTACACATGTAAATACAGTAGCAATTACACCTGTAAAAACAGTAGCAATTACACATGTAAATACAGTAGCAATTACACATGTAAATACAGTAGCAATTACACATGTAAATACAGCAGCAATTACACATGTAAATACAGCAGCAAGTACACATGTAAATACAGTAGCTATTACACATGTAAATACAGTAGCAATTGCACATGTAAATACAGAAGCAATTGCACATATAAATACAGTAGCAATTGCACATGTAAATACAGTAGCAATTGCACATGTAAATACAGTAGCAATTACACATGTAAATACAGTAGCAATTACACATGTAAATACAGTAGCAATTGCACACGTAATTAGACTTTATAGAAGGTAGTCTGGAACATATTTTCTCTCTATTGACTTTCTTTGTTCAATTATGCCTTCTTGGCTTAATGCGCACTTGAAAGTGACATTATGAAATATTGAACTAGTTATCACAATTTGAAATATCTAGAGCAAATAGTTTCTTTTGTAATCAAGTCAAGTTACCTGTAACATTGCCTGGCTCCATGGTGTACAAAACCAAATGATTGGCAGAAGATCTGATAGGAAGAAAATGTTTTAGATATAGAAATAAAAAATGATGAGTTAAGAGGAAAGAACTAGAAAATCTCATCTAAGATAAAATATTTCAAGTAACAGCCTAGGAATTATTGCTTTCCATAGAAAATCTTCCATGATCCCATATCTCAATGCACTTTGGTAAAAAGTCAGATCTTGTGATCTATAGGGCAAATGATGTTAAGGTCAACTGTTTCTTTGGCCAATGGTTAACAAGCAGAGTGTGATGTCGCCAGCCCAAAAATCAACTGCCTTTACTCTCCCCCAACTTAAATCAGGTACCCATTAGAGTTGGTTGGACGCAGGGGCGCCCTAAAAATCCCAACATTGAAAATCCCAGCCTTCACCAAGATTTGAACCCAGGACCCCAGGTTTGGAAGCCAAGCACTTAACCCCCCCGTGGGCTTTGATACAACCTCTTAGATGGACAAATGGAAGAAAGTTTCCATGCCTTGTCTATAAAAATTGCAACTGAAAGTAGACTGACTTGTTATCTTAGTCTTTGTTCTGCATTGCTTAATTACACATTTGGTTTAGATCTTTTCTGACAGTTCAGGGTTTTAAAACGTTAACAAAGTAATTCAAGGATAGGTCACAAAACAAAATTAATTATCTTCTCTTATATAATACAGACGAAGATGATTACGTCCTACCCGCCATGCATTTAGTCATGCATGTTAACCAGTGTGGGGGGTTTTAATTTAATCTAATTAGATTTTTTGGTCCTTTTTTTCCTTAACAGATCAAATTTGATAAAACAAATGTGAAACGACTTTGAAAGTAAGTAAATCTAGGCCATATATATATATATTAGATCCATGATAGTAAGAAAGATAGTTTTTAGTTTTGTCATGCAGTTTCATCTTTGAGTTATTCTCACTTATCAGTACAAAGGTTCATCAAGATGTGAAACAGTTTAAAAAATTTAAAGGGGGCAAGGCATCAGGCAAAGATCAAGATGCCTACTGCCACCATTATCTTCTTATCTTTTATGATACAGCCGTTACTTCAAAAAAGAAGATGATTACGTCGTATGCGTCATGCATTTAGTCATGACCTAAATTTTGCCAAGTCACTGTTTTTCCTGGCTGGCTCAGGCAACCCAATCCATGCTCTAATAGCACTAGGGAAGAAGAAGTCTTTGTACAAATTTGTCCTAGCAAAACTAAGCATTAAAATTAGTATGTTAGATTAATTATCCTTTTTAAAATTTTGGTCTGTCCTGCTCATTTTTAACTAGTCTTTTTTAAGTTGTGGTTTACAAAGATGTTAATTTAAAATACAAGTGTATCTCATAAATTATCCCCAAATTACATGTTGCCAAAACAGCAAAGGTTATAAATGACTGTAACATTGTCTACTTTTTATAGAGCTGATCAGCTTGTTACACTTAGAGCCAGTTAGTTTTTACCACTTGCCTCAAGACTAGTAGCAAATGAATGTCTTACACAACAAATAGTATTCCGTTGTACTTACAATGAGGTAGATACAGGTGCTGCTGTTGTTGTCTCATTAGGGTTGAGTGGAACATCCGTAATAAGCAATGGACCTATACAATGAGAAAAGGCAATTTATACTTTAGTTAATCCATTATAATTCCTAGCTGCAGTAGAATAAGCTGAATTCCAAGTGACAATTAACAGGAAGTAACTTGGAAACTAACGAGTTTGAATTACACATCAACAATGGAAAAAAAAACTGAATTAAATTGATAGTTCTCTTGTTGGTGATAATAAGAGCCCCAACTGGGCCAATGCCATACTAACAACATGGAGCTTATTTGCTTATTTGGGGAATGAGCATTGGCATAAAGGGAGGGGAAGTAAAGGCGGTTGGTCGCTGTGCTGGACATTAGTGGCCCCATAAAACTCTTGTTAACCGTAGGCCACAGAAACAGATGACTTTACATCATCTGCCCTATTGACCACAAGGTCTGAAAGGGGAACTTTACTTTTACTAACTATTCTGTTTAGAAACAGAAAAGAAAGCAATGGTAATTGTTAATGACTACAACACAGTTCCTATTATCTGAGATAGTAAGAGAGGTGCAGATAGAAGTATCAGTTGACCAATTTGTCCTTCACTAAGCTAATTGCATGTCACTAAATATGATGTTAAATGTCATACACAATGCACACACACAAAATAAAACCTACAAATTCAATGATAGCAATGTGTTAAGGGATTGGTGAAAAAGGTGCACAATGAGCAGAAAATTTCCATTTTTTGGTGCATCAGAAAATGGGCATGACTAACTCCCAAGACTTTTTTCAATAAAGACAAATAAGGAAAAAACAAACAACAGTAAATAGAATTCAATTTAAGCAGAACTTTGATTTAAACTAGATCAATTTAATTGGATTCTACTGTATTTCAAAACAAAATTTAAATAACAAAATGAGTTTTGGTTCCATAAAAATGAAAAGTGCTAAGAAATTATACATTTCTATAGCATATAGATTATTTTCTGGAAATCAAAATGGTCTCAAGGAAAAAATACAATTTAAAAAAATGGATGGAGTTGTAAAAATCAACATTTAAGTTTAATGTATATATTTCCCACTCAATTAAGCAGCACATTCCCTAGTAGAAATAGTTGAAACACATTGTGAGAAGAGTCCATTGTCAATCAAAGTACAAAAGTAAAGCTGGTGATATATTGCTTAAAAGATAAGCATTTCATTTCCAAAGCTACAGTATTTAGTCTAACATAAGAATTAGTGAATTAACTAAAGGAAGGAGAATAGGGGGTGAGTGAAATTTTAAACCTCAAGTAAAAAGACATTCACATTTTGCATACATAAATTTTTTTTTTATTTTCACACACAAAGAGTAAAATCCACTATATGCAACAATGCTCTTTACCTAAAACAAATGGCTATGGCTGTGGCAGTTATCCTCTCATCAGCAGGGAACCAGATAGAGGAGAGAGTGGGCATAGCTCCTGACCAAATAGGTCCTGCAACCCCATTCAGAAACTGACCAATGTGAATCAAACTAGAAAAGAAAATTTCAAAGAATAAGTTTTCTTTTTAATTTTTATTTAAAACCCAAAATCAGTTTACAAATTTGTCAATCTTTTCTCTTGTTACAGAATACACAAAATAATAACAATGATAATATCAATAAATAAAAAAATCAACAAAGCTTTAGGTAAAAAAATATTTGTATCGTAAATGAGATTAAAAACATTAAATGATATTAAACAATAAAGATTATTATTATTATTATTATTAAAACATCTTTTATTAGTACTGAGGCAGTCATCACAATAATAGAAATGTGATCTATCAGATTTTTATTACCATATGACGGCACAGGTTAATTTCATTACTGGTTGAACTTTCAGTTTTTTCAGTTACTTTTATAAGTTTACTTGTCCTTATTATTTTCTAGCACAAAATCAAATTAATGAAAATCATTAAAAAAAAAAAAAAATTAGACAAAGTTTCCTTTACTTTCAAGCATTTTCACATAAATTTATGTCAAGAAACATTAAGTAGTTAGCTTACATGGTAGCAGAGACTTTTTCTGAAGTGATCAACCTAAAAACTGTGCCAATGAAGACACAGAACATACTAGGAACAACTGCCCACAGACCTCAGACCTGAAAAGAAATCATTTTTATACTTATATTTGTATATTTAATTTTTTGCATAGTAAAACTTTTTTAAACAGTTAGTTGGCAAAAAAAAAAAAAACAACCTCCAAAAGTTAAAATTACAAGCCCTAAAGAGAATAACAAATGGTGAAGATATAGCAGAGAACAAGAGAAATATAATATAGAAAACAACAGATCAGCACACTAATTTGTGTTTTGTTTTGTTTCTGTTTAAGAACGGAAGATTGAAGAGCACATTTCTGAAACACAGTAGGCAGCAACCATTCTGCCTATTGGAAAACACTAAACATTGAATAATCTGGTTCGCCAGAATGGTTTTAAGAATGATGTAAACAAATTTAAGTACAAGTCTTCTTGCATAGTACACTTGGTTTTGCATTTCATTTTGGGACAGAATGGGACTACTGGAATAAAGTAGAAAAGCCACAACCTTTGCTTTGATGGTGTGTGTTAAAAAATTTCCTGCTGAGAGTGCAGATTAGAAACTACTATCTCCATGTAGATCTGAAGAAGACTAGATTTATAAATAAATCAAAGGCAGGAAGAAAGTGAAAAAAAAAGACAGCTGATACAATTTCTGGTATGTTCTTTGTAAATAGTTTTGCAATTCATTTATGGAGTAAAGTAAATTAGGCTTACAAACTGTCTGCTTTACTAGATGTTGGTATTGTAATAAAAAGGTGTCAGATGAAAACAATAAAAAATGACTCACTCTAACCAAAGAAAAGAATTTAAAATCAACAATCTAGTATCTGAAAGTATTTTAAAATGACAAAAACCCTTTTGTTCCCCTGGTATTCAAATCATTAAAAGAAACTATCTGATATAAACTTTCGGCATGTAAATTATGAGTGAGTCTAGTGTGAATGTATATTGTGCTTTACTATAGTTATAATGTTTTTCTTGTGTAATGCACACATTGTAAGACAAATTTCCCTATGGATAATAAAGATTATTATTATTATTACTATGTTTACTGAAAAACAATGTCACTGTTTTGTTTTGAAGATACAGGAGGAAAGCTGACCTTTAACCTGAAGCAGCCAAGGGAAAAATAATCCACAGACAACATAGGCAACTGGACCCCAGTTGTTCAGCCATGCAATGGTGGCATCACTCCAGGAAAAGGCTTCTTTACTGCTGGTTGATATTGGGCCCCATGTGTTCCATACAGCACTCTGTGTGAAACTAAAGAGACTAAACATTAGAAGAACATACCATCTTCGTTTGTAGACCTAAACAGAAAAGAAGCTTGTTATTGATACAATCTAGTTAAATATTACAATTGGGG
Source organism: Biomphalaria sudanica (assembly GCA_036873155.1). Classification (NCBI taxonomy): domain Eukaryota; kingdom Metazoa; phylum Mollusca; class Gastropoda; family Planorbidae; genus Biomphalaria; species Biomphalaria sudanica. Next base: position 27,447 of record JAZGLO010005544.1, on the reverse strand, counting down.
GCTGCAATAACACGCCATTATGTGGAAGGTTTGGGCTAGGGTTATTGCAGATAATGTTAAGGTCACCTGTTTCTGTGGCCCATGGTTAATGAGGGTGTCATGTGGCCTGCACAACAAACATCTGCCTTTATTTTCCCCCAAACTTAAGTCAGGTACCAATTGGAGCTGGGTGGACTCCAGGTTTGGAAGCCAAGCACTTAATCACTCAGCCACCATGCCCCCCTCACCAACAACAATAGATCTCCATAGGCCATCTTTTCAATCTTGTTCCAGGTGTATAAAGGATCCAACTCTAATTTAAGTCACCAGGTGCTTCTTGGGAAACAAACTTTTCTGGAACCCTTGTGATGCTAGTTAGAGATATGTGAAAAGCCTAGCATGCCCAATCCAACCCAATCTTCTCTTTCTGATTTCTTCTTCAACAAGAATTCGTCTGGTTCTTAGCAGGAATTCACAGATAGTATCTGGCTAATGGTTGTGAAGGATTCTACGTAGGCAGTTTATTTAGTTTTCCTCTGATCTAGGCACCATATAGCAAAGTGGCCTTGCTGTAAAGATTTTAAGTAACAAATCTTTGTTGCCAAGGAATTTTCTCTGGCTGTCCAAATGGTTTTTGATCCTTGCTTTGACATCTGCGTCTGTCTCACCTGAACCATTTATGATGCTACTTTTGGTGGGTGCAAGACTCTTCTTTCTCCAAGGGAAGCCATCCAAAGTAATGGTTTTGGTATTATGTTAGTCTAATTTGTTAATTGCCATTTCAATCTTTAATTCCATTTCGTTAGGGCAGATAATCATGGAGGAGTTCGTTTAGCAATAAAAAACACTCTTATAGCAAAAGAAATTACATTATATACCTAACTCAAAAAATATAGAATCAACATTTTGTAAAATCAACACGACCTCAACATCCCTAATAATAGGCAGTATTTACAGACCACCAAACTCTAGTTTAGAGTTTATTAAAGGACTATGTAATCATTTAACTACACTTAAAGAGCTAGCTAAGAAAACCAGTGACTTGGGAGAATTTAGGTCATTGGTTAATATGCATGACTAAATGCATTACGCGTAGGACCTAATGATAATCATCTTCTTTTAAAAGTAATGTCTGTATCATATAAGATGATAAGGGTGGCAGTAAGCATCTTGATTTTTGCCTGACGCCTTGCCCCCTTTTAAGTTTTTAAACTGTTCCACTTCTTGATCATTTTTGATGAACCTTTCTACTGAATGACTTAAAGACGAAACTGCATGATAAAACTCAAAACTAGCTTTCTTACTAGTAATACTATCATTATCATGGATCTAGATCTAGTATTATTATATCAATATATGGCCTAGATTTACTTACTTTCAAAGTCGTTTCACATTTGTTTGATAAAATTTGATCTGTTAGAAAAAAAAAATATAATTAGATCAAATTAAACACCCCCACACCCCTTTTCTCCTCTCTCTCAGTAATTAGTAATTCATATCATATGTCTAGATCTCATCTAGACTAGATCTAGATAGTAGGCCTACTAGATCTATGTAGGCAGAGTATGGCATGGCTGATTTTTAAACATCATGAGAAACAGTAGATTAAAATGTTAGAGGCCCAACTGGCAAAATATAGAAGTTAAGAGCCGACAAATTACGAATCGTAGGGCACTTATCATACAATATGGCAATTACATAGAACTGAACACTTAGGCCTACTGTATGTAGACCTACCATATTGTATCACTTATGAAAGTATCCATAGATTTACACCAAAAGAAAAAAAAAGAATCATCCTAATTTATTCAAATTCAAACATCTAAAACAGCATCTAAATCTAGATCTGCATTAAACTTATTTTACTTTGAATTTGAAGTGGAGACCATTTAATCATCACAGCTGTTATTAGGATTGTGATAGCGTAAAACTCTTAAAGACGGCGAAAAGAAAATCGTAATCGACCACTGGCGGACAATGGTTATACTTGCAATGGATGTGGCAAAATATGTAGGTCACAGCTGGGCTGCGTAGCCACGGGAAATACTGCAATCCTCATTAATCTTCGGACTCAAAGACAAGCCTTAGTATTATAATTATTTGTATGATAAAACTATTTTCACTGCAGATAACTTCGAGAACCAATGAGGTATTTTCTAGATTGGCTCCTCTCCTCCTCTCCTCATTAATCTTCAGACTCGAAGAAAATCATTATTATTATTGCCTTACTGGCCATAGTAAACAGCTATATACTAACCTGTGAATTAATAGAAACTCGACTGACATTTTTTGACAACTCTTCACTGCCTTCGGTTCTAATATTGTCCGGGCCACTGAACAGTGGATGTCTGAGGTCCTCCTTAGAGCCCATCTTCACACGAAAATACAGTTGTTTCAACAAAATAGAAAAAAAAATCAGCACGCCAACTTCTGAGACCTACAAAAGTCAAAAGTGTACTGGTGAACTTCATATGTTACTGTGATAATATGAAGGCCTAAGCTAAACCTTTTTATTATCTAATCTTGACACCTCACAGTAAGATAAAGACAAATGATGTTTCATTTATATTGAACACTAACATAAAAAGGGTGTTGATTAACATGAACGAATAATAACAAGAGCTGTTTAATCTAACGCCATCTTGGTTGACAACAACGGTTACAAGGGATGTAACTCCCAAACACCGATTGGTGCAACCTATATAAAACACACATCAACATCCTTCCCTTTCTATAGCTAACAAAACACATATCAGAAATATTTGCAATTAAAATAACAAACATTAATAACTCATCTTATTTTATGAATATTATAACAACTAAAAATAACAATAAATTTCAAAGTGAGAGTGTGTCACATATAGAATAAATATTTCAACATGAATATTAATGTTGTCATAAAAATTCTTAGTACATATCATAATCCTTATGCCACACAGGTCTATTTGTTTCTCTTGTTGGCATATTTCTATCACAATTATTGTCTGGTACATGAGAAACTACTTCAGACTGTGATGCATGCTGAGAACAGTTATCAGAGAAATCTGGCCTATGACTACCCTTTCTCCTTTCAAAATTACTCCATTACTAAGTCCCAAAGTATCAGCAAAATCAAAATATAATCATACTCAATAAAATTAGAGTAAAAGTCAACAGTAATTAGATACTGTCTTCCATCCACTTCCATCAGGTCAGCTCTAACTTTTTCCCATGGTACATTTCCTTTATCATGTTGTATAAGTGTTTCTCTCTGGTTCATAGGTTTTCTTTCTTGACAAGTAGTGCATGTCTCTGCCATCTGCTTTATTTCATCAGCCATGCCTGGCCAGAATATCGTCTGTCGGGCCTTCCTCATCTTTCCATCATATGCAATGTGTGCAGGTTTTTTTTTCATTTCTTGACGCATACTGAAAGGTATGACTACCCTTTCTCCTTTCAAAATTACTCCATTACTTAGTCCCAAAGTATCAGCAAAATCAAAATATGGTTTTATCCTGTTGTCTAAATCTTGTTTTCTTTGAGGCCATCCATTCATAATTAGCTTTGATAATTTACTTAATGTGTCATCTAAGTCTGTTTCTTGTTTTATTCTTTCTAATAACGGATCTGGTATGTCCACAACTTGTGTCTGACATATGTTAAAAACTTCATCTTGCTTCTCCTCTTGATTGCACAGTCGTGATAATGTGACAGCAATGTGTAAACTGTTTCCTTCTACCCACTGAAATGAGAAATCATTGCTCCTCAACATCAAGTTTTGTAATCTTCTTGGAGCCTGGTTAAGAGGCTTCTTTAAGATGTTTGCAAGTGGCTTATGATCATTTATTATTATGACATGTCTTCCAAAAGTATATTGCTTAAATCTTTCTAGCCCAAAAACAACGGCAAGTAGTTCTTTTTCAATCTGAGCCCACCGTTTTTCAGTTGGTGTCAATGCTCTAGAGGCAAATTCTAATGGTTGTCCTTCTTGGATTAGTACAGCTCCAAGTCCATGTTGACTACTGTCCACTTGTATTTCAAGTTTCTTGTCAGGGTTGTAGAATATAAGGACTGGAGTATTTGTAATCATTGTTTTTATCTTGTTGAATGCCTCTTCACATTTTTCAGTCCATCTAAAATTGCAATCTTTTTTTTGTTAGTTCTCTTAATGGTTGAGACACTTCGGCTAGATTGTTCAAAAATTTTGACAAATTCTGCACCATTCCACTTAATTTTCTCGCTTCCTGGCTATTTTCTGGTTTCTTCATTTCCAGAATAGCTCTGATCTTCTTTATGTCAAGCTTTATGCCTTGCACACTAATGCTGTGTCCCATGAAACTTATCTGGTCTTGTTTCTCTACTGTTTTTGTTTCATTTAATTTAATGCACTTCTCTTTGCATCTCTCTCTTAATCTCTTCAGTTTGTCAGAGTGATCTTTTCTGCTTCTTCTTTGGACTGACCACATCCCACAATCACGATATCATCAGCCACATTAATGCATCCTTCTAATCCCAACAATGCTTCTGTTAACTTCTTCTGGAATATTTCTCCACTTACACTTAGTCCAAAAGGAAGTCTTGACCATCTGTACCGCCCATAAGGTGTGATCATGGTTGTTAGTAGACTAGACTTTTCATCTAGACGTACATGCCAGTAAGCCTCCTTTACATCTAATTTATAAAATATTTTAGCATTTAGGAACTGTGGCATTACAGCTTCCAAAGTTGGTAACTTAAAATGTTCTCTTTTTAAAGCAGTGTTAAGATGTCTTGGGTCAATGCAGATCCTTAAATCCCCATTTGGCTTTTGAACCACAGCCATCTGGCTGACCCAATCTGTTGGTTCATTTACAGGAATTAATATTTTCCTTTTTACTAATGTCTCTATTTCTGCTTCCACTTTCTTTTGAAATGCAATTGGTATATTACGACAAGGTGATACCACCGGAGCTATGTTCTCATTGACAGTTAATGACGTTTCACCTTTCACCTAAATCTCCCAGATGACAATCTATAGTGTTTACTTGTGACATGAATCTATCTTCATTTAATGTGATCAGACTTAAACTTTGGCATGTTTTACGGCCTAATAAGCATTGGTAGTGGTTCTCTATAACTGTGAATGTTACCAAATATTTCTTTTTGTTTTTAGGATTCGTTATTATTAAGTTAGCAGTGCCCTCTGTTTTTAATTTGGAATTATTCCACATTGTTAATGTTTGAACAGTCTTCTTAATTTGGATCTTTTTTACATATTTCTTACAAATAATGTTAACATCAGCTCCTGTGTCCAGTTGAAATCTTATTTGTTGACCATTTATCATGAATAGAGCTGTCATTCTGTCCCTATTGATGTTCAACACATTTATTGAGTTTAAGTGTTCCTCTTGGTCAAATTCATCCATAGCATTATGCATTTGTATTTTATTCTTAGTTTTACACTTAACTACAAAATGATTTTTACCTTCTCATTTATTGCAAATTTTTCCCCAAGCCGGACATGATGTTCTGTTCACTGCATGTCTGCCTCCACAAAACTAGCAATCTATTATGTTGTTTCTGTTGTCAGTTTTCTTTTGTTCTATCTTATCTATCTTCACAACAGTTTCCTTATTTATCTCTGCCAATCCTTTTGCAGTTTGCTCATATGTTTGACACATATCTAAACACTTCTTCAATGTAAGATCATTGTGATTCAATAATCTCTCCTGCAGTCTTTTCTCCACGGAGAATACGATTTTGTCTCTAATCATTCTATCCTTTTCCTTGAAATTACATTTTTCAGCCTGAGCTCTAAGCTGCGTAATGAACACATCACAGGATGACACCGTTTCTATGATCCAAAATCTGAAACTTTCCAGAACTTCATTTTTTCTGGGGTTGCAATATTCGTGTCATTTCTTTAGTAATATTTGCGGGTCGTTCACATCTTCATTCTCATCATACTGCAACTGCTCACAAATTTCTTGGGCCTGAGGTCCAGCGCAATGTAGTATTATTGCTTTTTGTCTGATTTTAAGTTTTTCTTCAGCTCCTATTGCTAACAGAAACAGTTCCACTTGTCTTCTCCATTGACGAAAGTTTTCACTGACATTACCTTCAGTCACATTTAACTCTGTTGGTGGTTTAAGTAAACCTTCTACCATCTTCAATTAAAACTTTACTATGATAATAGTATATCTACCGTAACTGAATAACCCCGAGCCTCTCTTAGTCTCTATATTAGTATATATACTCTCTAGACTGAGACTGGAATCTACTAGATTCTAGATCTACACTTTAGATCTTTTTTTTTTTTACTTTAACTAGTTTTATATCACTGATATAAGCTTTTAAATTTTGTTTCTTCACTTCCTCTTAGGTAAACTCTCCTTTGATGAAGTTATACACAAGGCTGTGATTGATGTCCGAGAAACTGGTACCGTAGCTGCTGCTGCCACCGTAATATCCACCTTTAAGTTACTTCCTTTGCCACCATCAGTGTCATTCATTGCCAATCACCCGTTCGTGTACTTTCTGAGAGACAATGTCACTGGACAGATTCTGTTCCAAGGGAAGTTTTCAGGTTAACTCTGCTTTTCATGATCTCTATTGGTTAATAAAAGAGACTTTAACTTTTGGAATGACATATGTTTTGACTTATGTTAAAAATGTTAAATAGAACAATTAGCTCGTAAACACAACTAGTTAATGGAGTCTCACTTTTCCCTTATGGAATCGAGAGATAATGATTATATAATAACAATTGAAAACACAGGCCGAATTCAGGAAAGAAAGAGGTTGGAGTCGTTGCAGATTTGGTTGTGGATCGGACTTTAAGCTGCAGTTCGGCTGTAAGTTTGGCTAGGGGTACCAGACGAGATGTCTGATGGGAAATCCTCGTTAACCGTAAACCACAGAAACAGATGACCTTTACATCATGAGCCCTATAGACCACAAGGTCTCACAGGGAACTTTACTTTTTACTTTACCAGACGTCCGGAAGAAAAGGAAGACATGTCCTTGATTAGTTCGTATCGGCCTAAAGTTTAAAATTGCTGGCTTTCACTTTTTACTTTGATTACTTTAATTGCTTATTATAGAGAAGTCGAATTCTATCCCTCAAATGTCTAGGTTTTATAATATACGTACACTTACTCATAAAATAATGTATTGTCTTGCCAACAAGGCCTATGATATAGGAATATGCACATCAGATGTGAATTATGTTCAGCTGTTTAACCAGTTTTACAACTTACAATCCTTTGAAATCGGAAAGTTGACATTTAGTTTTTTGACAACCTTCTCAGTGGAAAGTTTGTGCTCTTATATTCAAGGCTATTGGTAGGACAACTTTGAATCGAATCTTCTTGAGTTTTGCTATTTGCATTTACATTTTTTTTCACTGATAAAAGTATAAATACATATATATAAATAAATAAATAAATAAATAAATAAATAAATAAATAAATAAATAAATAAATAAATAAATAAATAAATAAATAAATATATATATATATATATATATATATATATATATATATATATATATATAGGTGCCTACAGAGAAAAATTTTGATCCGGGCCTCCACATACTTAAATCCGGTAAAACAAACGACCCTACTTCCGGTCATACCTAGGTCAAGTTCACTATATACACTTTCGCACTCTTGTTTTCACAAAATTTACCAAAATAGAATAAGCTGCAATAAGTGAACTATGTTTCTATATTTATCCTCTTTTATTTGTTATATATATGTACATATATTTGGGAAAGGTGACAGAAGAGTTATTGAAAAGAAGACATTTTGATACGTTTTCGACACCCAGCTTCTGCCTGTCTTTCTCTCGTCAGAAATGTTCCCTGTGTGTTGTACTGTCCTTCTGTTGATGACTTTTGGATGACATTATCGGTTCTAGCTAAACATAAGAAGAATCGAACACGCACAGCCAATGTCTTGAGAATTTGAGTATCGACATATCTATTCCACGAGGAAGCGTGGTGGCTGAATGATAAAGCGCTTAGCTCCCAAACCGAATATCCCAGGTTCGAATCCTGGTGATGACTGGAATTTTTTATTTTCGGATCTTTATGTCGCCTCTTAGTCCAGCCAGCTCCAATGGGTACCTGACACATGTTGGTAAAAAGTAAAGGCGGTTGGGCGTTGCGCTGACCACATGACACTTTCGTAAACCGTAGCCCATAGAGACAGATGGCCTTTACACCATCTTTTCTAAAGACCGCAAGGTCTGAAAGGGAAACTTTACTTTACATCGATTTCACACCATGAATGTGAATTTTCGCAGCTTAGAATTCAGGTGAACGCTTGGCACCATGCCATAACTAGCAGGGGTGGGTTCGTATTTTATATTCCGCCCAAGGGGAAGGGAGAGTCACGAGAAGTATATTGCTGGGTTCAAACCCACGACTTCTTACGCCCAGCATTCGCTTAAGTGCTTTCAAAATATACATTAGTCTTTAATATAAGTACACCCCATTTGACAATGATCCAAGCAAAAGCCTAAAAGAAAAAAAAAACCTCACAGCTAAAGCTAATCTGCTTTTTCCGTTGACTTACCTCGATGAGGTACTGTGACTTCGCGTAACTTAATTTGATATCTCAGTCACATGACAATGGATGCCTGGGAAGTGGGAAGCGTGGTCGAGAGGCTAAGTGTGCTTGAACTTGGCTTGGCTTGGCTACCTAGAAGGGCAGCTAACTCCTAGATACCCCCTCCCCCTCCCAACCGGTCCACAAATGAGATTGGACCAAAAGCGCTCTGAGCATGCTATAAGCATGAAAGTAGCGCTATATAAAAGCTATAATAATAATAATAACATAGGCATCATGAGTAATGAAGGTCTATTAAAACAGGGGTCAACCATGGAACAATCGGACAGATCAGACCAGTATATTATTATCTAAATTCAGTGCTAGCATGCCATCACGTAGAAGAGTTGCTCAACCAATAAGATCCAAGATAAGTCCAAGATATGTAGAAAGGAATGACCTAGCCAAACAATTTCCCCCCCCCCCAATGAAATAACTCCACACTATTTCTCCTAAGAATTGTTCACACACCTTAAATTTCCATCTTAGCAGAATAATTTCAAACACCTAGCCCTCTGTAGACAATGCGACCACCCTTATAAAAATGAATCATTCTTGCCTTTGATGTATGGTCCAATTAAACCTTTAATAGCTACTTAACATTAGGTGATTTTTTTTTCCTAGGACCGTTAACTGGTGCCGATAGTAAACTAAACAAAACGGTATGAGCCCGGAATAACCAAAAAAGAGACAAAGATAAAATTTCCCTGTTTACTTCTTTTTCTTTTCTAATCCACGTTTTAATTCCTTAAATGGTTTAAGGAAACGCTAGAGCGGCTATTTTGAAAGTTTTTTCCTTCTGATACTTTGTTGATCTAGCTGTTTTTATTGTTCTAAATATTTTTTTTGTAAGTGACTAGTGAATTGTTCGTATTTTTTTTGCATCATACATCATGGCTGACAGGCCTTCTTGCCGTTTTACTGCTTATCAGGCTCTAAATATCTTTTTAGATACGAATGATAGTGACATGAGGAGTTAGATAGACTTGATAGAGGTTCTAGAGCTAGAAAGTTATAATGAAAGCGATTTTCCGACTCAAGCGAGTCTGATAGTGAATTATTCATCCCTAGATCTAGTAAAAGTAGTAAACCAAAGGGGGTGTCGCCCCAGCCATGCCCTAGTAGATCTAGAAAGAAACCTCACTAAAAGTGTAAATATTGATCAAGTTTGACACAGTCATGTTTTTTAAATAGATAATTGAATAGAGTTTAATATTTCATACAATAATAATGATTGAGGACTGTTGGAATATTCTTTTTTTACTTGGGAAAGTCAGTTTTTAAAGATCAAATTAAAAAAAAATGTTTCATCTCTGAAATTACCTAATTTTTTTTTTCCAGTGACTATCTATAACATTGAAAGATAAATTATCTTGTAGTACATTCAATTTCCAACGAAATTTTATATAACGTGTATGTTTTAACAAACAGAAAAAACAGTAGGACGTTTATAAAAAGGCTTATGTGATAAAAATTGTGGGGAAAAAAATAATTCCGGTAGAATGAGAAAAATTACGGTTTTTAAGAGTTAAATCACTTTAGTCAGACCTTATTACCAATACAAGATACAAGCCAACTATCAATATGTGTGTCAGAGCTGAACAACCGGAGAAAACAGAAGGCTATTTTTCTTTGGCACATTCTGCAAAAGAGGCTTACATCTCAGCAGCAAAAAGAGGGCTAGAAGAAGAAACAGAATCAACCTTTATATTAAGTCCTTTTTGTATTTTGTTAACTATGCGATTAGTTTTCTGCTCTTATAGGCTTAGTACTGTCGGCTTGGTAAAGATATGAACTTAAATATCTAAATTAACTTGTAGACTAGAAATAAGAATGTCTACTTTTAAGAATGTTTATCTTATCTTATATAATACAGACGTTACTTCAAAAAAGAAGACGATTACTTCCTACGCGTTATGCATTTAGTCATGCATATTAACCAATGACTTAAATTCTGCCAAGTCACTGGTTTTCCTGGCTAGCTCAGGCAACCCATTCCATGCTCTAATAGCACTAAGGAAGAAGGAGTATTTGTACAAATTTGTCCTAGCATATGGAAAGAGGAATGTGTCTTTATCTTTGTGTCTTTCAGAGTATTTTATTAAATTTTGTTTTTGTATTTGAAGATTATGGTACTTTACTTTTGAGTCTTCTGTCCTGAAGGCTTTCTAAATTTAGTGATTTTACTAAAGGTGTTACTCTAGTCAAATGTGAATATTCATTTGTTATGAATCTCACTGCTCTATTTTGTGTCTGTTCCAGTTTCTTAATGTTTTCTTGAGTTGAGGGGTCCCAAACGGGGGATGCATATTCTATTATTGGCCTAACCAAGGTTAAATAACATTTTAGTTTTATGTTCTTATTTGATTTATAGAAATTTCTTTAAATAAATCCCAATGCTTTGTTTGATTTTTTTATAGTTTCATCAATATGTGGATTCCATGACACTTTTTCATTTATTATAACACCTAGGTATTTTGCGTTTTTAGTCTGTGTTAATGGTTTGCCATGAATAAGATAAGTGGAATTAATTTGTTTTAGTTTTTTTGTTACTCTTAACAACTGACATTTTTCTGGGTGGAAAGACATGCTCCAATTTGATTCCCATTTCTGTAATTCATCTAATTCTCTTTGTAAAATATCTGTGTCTTGTGTTGTTTTTATTGTTCTATATATTAAGCAATCGTCTGCAAATAATTTGACTTTTGTTCCTGAAGTAATGCAATTTGGTAAATCATTTATGTAAATTAAAAATGGTAGTGGACCCAAGACTGTTCCTTGAGGTACAACAGAGTTTACTGTTATCGGTGTTGATTTAAAGTCATTTATTATTACAGTTTGTTCTCTCCCTATCAGAAAATCTTTAATCTACTGATGCAGTGGACCATTAATGCCAAGATATTTTAATTTTTTAAGCAAACTATGGTGGTGAACTTTGTCAAAAGCCTTAGAAAAATCTAGTAAGATAGCATCTATTTGTTCACTATTATCTAAACCTTTAGAAAAATCATCAATTAGTCCTATTAGTTGTGTTTCACATGATCTATATCCTAAAGCTATGTTGGTATGGTGTGAGGACGTTTTGTTTGTCTAGGTGGTTTATGATGTTGCTACATATTATGTGTTCTAGGATTTTACATGTGATGCTGGTAAGTGATACTGGTCTGTAGTTTCCTGGGTCAGATTTTTCTCCTTTTTTAAATAGTTTGTTGAAAGTTTAATGCAGCTTGGTGTAATTGTAATAGGTTACATTTATTCCAGAGTAATTTTTTTTCTTTTCTTCTTTAGCCTTAAGCGCTTGGTTTAAACACGCTGGAGAGCCAGAGAAGTCGTTAAGATAGTTATGAATTCATTTTTTTTAAATTATAGAAACTCTTGAGACATGGACTAGAACAGATCAAAACTCTTCTACTAGATCTAAAGCAGGTGGATTGCTAGTTGCTATGCAAGTCTTCATTTTTTTTCACCTACCTTGGGTTTTCGGCCTCTGTATTAACTGAATTAAGGACACGTAAGTCTGCCTTTAAAAACAAGAGATTGTCAATTATAGACTGCGCACTTAAAGGAAAAGATTTAAAAACATTCTTAACTACTAGTCGGGAGAACATCGCTGAAGCCAGTGTTACCTTTACAGAATGCATGTGCTGAGATTTGGTGATTACCGTAGAACCTCAAAGACGTGTTAGCCACAAGATACCAGAACAAAAAGGTAAAGATTCTGAATTTATGTCGCCATGCCAACTATTCAATCCTCTGATCGAGATCAATCTCGAAAGTGCTCATAGCGACATTGGACAAAAACGAATTCCATCTGGAGCGAAAAAGACTCAGAAGTTTGTCTTAGTATCTTCAAAAGTCTTTGAACTTCTGCAGCCAGGACAATGTTTGAGATCTTGAGTTTTAAATTTTCAAAAATGTTGGCTAGATGATTCAGTTCTAAATATTGTCTTTATTTTCATATTTCTGACTATTGTAGAAAGTGGTTCTATGCGGGCAAAGTTTTTCAGGCTCAAATTGATCATTAATTAATGGTAATCAAGGATGAAAAATGTTCAGATTTACTAATTAGTTTTTGGCAATTGTTGGAACAAAATAAGATTTCAAATTTGTCAGCATAAAAGATCCTAAGAAATTTGTAGTACCTTATTGTTAAATTGTGTTGTTGTTTTTTTTATTTTAATTAATTTGCAATAGGTCTACTTTGACAATAAATACACGTTAATTGGAAAAAAATCACTTCGTTGTTTTATTTAGTTTATTTTACATAAATATATCTATGTACATTTTTTTTAAAATCTCGGTTAAACTTATTTTAATATTGTATAAAATTCTATCAAAATGTCTAAAACATCACATCATTCTTTACATCAAAAACAAAACGTGAAAGTTTACTTTGATGAATATTCTAACTGCATGACCACTGCTTTGATTTTTTAAATATTTGTAATGGATCTATTTTATAGAATCTATTGAAATAGTAGCTACTAACTATCTTCGTAATACAAAAATGCCAACCTATAATCATTGTTTATCAAATGACGACATTCTTTGGGCATAAAATATTACAAAATCTCATATGCTATTAATGTAAATTCCACAGAATTGGAAAGTAATTTAGTGGTAATTGAGATTTCTAAAGACGATATTGTAATTTCAAAAGTTGACTGTAAAAAAAGCTCTATCCAAGATTAAGGAAATGTAACAATGAGTCAGTTAAATGATATATATTTTAGAGGATTGTTCTTCTTGACAAGTGCCTATTTCACATGATTTACGAAGGAAATTATCTGGAGCAAACTGAAAAGTACACCAGTTGTCGAAAGAGGCTTATTTACTGGAATTAATTAGTTGCTTTATAGCAAACAATTTTTTACTGTTTTTGTTTCAACTATTTTCATCCAATTTTATAGAAATGAAATTCGTTACTTAAATTAAGAGGTGGCGTTAATATTAAATATTAAAAGAATTTCGAAGAACATTCATCTGACTTGGAAAATAAATGCATCCTGCTATAAAAACAAATAACAGGAAACTAGTTTCCATGATTGATATAAAAAATGGAATTGAGATGCTACAAAAGGATGCTTGGTATCACATTTAAAAACCACATCACAAACCAAGAAATTAGAGACAGGCTTACTGCAGCGATAGGACCCCATGATGACCTTCTAACTATGGAAAAAAAAGCAAGCTTAAAATCTATGGCCATGTTACAAGGTCTTCGGGGCTGGCAAAGACTTTCTTTCATAGAACAATACCAGGAAAAAAAAAGAAGAGGTAGACAGAGAAATTGATGGGAAGACAACATAAAAGAATGGACGAGCCTGTCATTGAAAGAGGTTCAATCCAAGCACTAGCGGATCCAGAATTTGGAGTGGGGGGGGGCGAGGTTCTAATAAAGGCAAAAGACAGAGGAATGGTGAAAGACGGTCTACAAATCTTGCGTGGTGCCCCAATGGTCCAACAAACTAAGGGAGATGTAAAGTTAAAAAAAATTTGTTCTGCGACTGAAGAAGACAAACAACAACAAATGTACACAGAATATGGAAAGCATTAAAAAGGATATTATAGTTGGACTGGACAAGCACACAAAAGCTGGAATTCGCTGATGATATAGCCCTATTATAACACACACTACAGGATATGCGAGAAAAGGTCACAGCTTTAAGCGAAGTAGGAAAAAGAGTAGGCCTCAAAATAAACCACCAAAAAACTAAAGTACTTAAGGTAAACAATAAACAAACTGGAGACATAGTATTGGATTCTTAGACAAAAGACCAAGTAGAAAATTGTATACACCTTGGGAGTGTAGTCAGTATATCAGGTGGAACAGATGAAGACATTAAACGCCGTATAAATCTAGCGCGTCAGACATTTACACAGCTAAAACCAACCTGGAAATCTCCTCACATCTCAAACAAGACTGAACTAAGAATCTTTAACCCTAATGTCAAGGCTGTCCTACTGTATGGTTCTGAAACATGGAGAACAACTGAAGCCACTATATACTAGTGCATATATATATATATATATATATATATATATATACTAGTCAGATATTACCCGCGGGTCTTAATTTGCGTATCACTGATAGTCACTGATATAGTGCATTAGAAAAAAATTAAACAAAATAATAATAATATATTATTAGCAAAAGCGGTTGCATGAATCGTGGCATGAATATAAAAATGATTGTGAATGGCGCTAAAGATAGCTAATCGGCCTAAATCCAATTTTTTAACTAAACAGAGAATATAGATTATTGGGCTAAGTTGCTGCTATAGCGAACGAATGTATGTAAAAATGATTTAGGAACACAAATGTGAAGGATAATTTGATTTAATATGTTATTTAATGAAGCGTTGTTAAGCCGCTATCGTCGCTATCAGCTAAAGTCGACTAGACGCAGCCGGAGATCAGAATCAAGTTAGCAAGATCTATCCACAACAACCTAAAACTTAACCAAAGATTTGACCTACTGATAGCTCACAGTTAAGGGAAAGCTAAGCTTAGAGACTCACTCACTTCTAACGGAACCACCCATTATGATACTTAGGTCCAATGACTATTAATGTGTTTGCATCAGTCACATTGTAATTATATAACGCCCTCGGGTGATTCTTTTCATTACGTTGTTTAAATAGATTGATACGCATCTTGTTTCTCATTGCTTGACAGCAGTGTGACTGTATTTTCAATACTTTTATGAGCACGTGAAACACCCAATTACCTCTAGACAAAGTAACCTTCTAGTCATGCCGGGGTAAGTTGGCACAGGGCATGGGGTAAAATGTCACACATTAATAAAATCACAATATCTTGCAATGTCTAAAAGAAATAGCATACTAAGTCAAGACTTTGTTCTTGTAGTAGTTTTCTTGACTGGCCTTCGTGAAAGAATGATATATATGTGGAGGTTCTGAAAAGTTTTGGACCTAACAAGGAAAGCTGTAGGTTTTTCTTCAAAATAATGTTATTTTTTTCTATATAATATTTGTAAAATATCTGTTCACTTCTTCCAGCAATGCACCCACTTCCTAGCTATCTAAATAGTAGAACTAGGTAACTTCTTTCCTAATATAAATGTTGCGCTCGGAGGACATCTTGTCTGTATGTTGATGCTGGCATAACCTTTGTAAACAGCCTTATTTAAGGAGAAAGTCGCTTCATACTATTTAGGTATCATCAATAAAAAGGAATCAATAAAACAAATAATTATTAATAAACAAATATTAATATTAAAATTTGTTTTCAAAATGCTTAATCTCCATTGGGGCAAATTGTCACGACTGTGACAAATTTCCCCAACATGTGTGACAACTCGCCCCACAACAATTTTCAGAACATTTATTGCAATAACATTTTTTTTGATCGAGCTTTAAGAAAAAAACTAATTTCAATGTGTAACTAATACACAGAGACATGAAACGGTGTTATATTGAACAATCATTTCAACATTATAAGTGTTTTACAACAAAAATACACAAAAATAAAATTCCACTTTCCAAACAGTCAAAAACAATGAATCATGATAATTTTAAAATGCGAAAATGTATCGACTTCATTTTATAACTATTCGTGAATGTTTCCGTAAACATCTCAGCTTTAGTTTCACATTTTTGATAGCGCATCACATTATACAGATATAGTGTTTGTGACAACTTACCCTTGTGACATTTCACCCCACCTTGCCCTACACACTGCCTAGGTACTTCTGCTGTATATTTGCTTCATATCACACAATACTTTTCCTCAGACGTAGTAGACAAGTTCAACTTACACTTTGAAAAAGTTGGCATTCTCAACAAACGTTATGAATGCAGGAGGCAACGATTTCATTTGCTCAATTCGCGTGTTGTAGAAATACGATGTGACATGGACAAACTTTTTGACAGAATTGTTCTGGAAGGAGATGGAGTTACTAGCCTTTGTTCTATTAACGTAAACGGAGGTAAGCTATTCCAGACCCAATTACAAGTAAAGACTTTATTTAAATGTCTCTACATAGGATTCGTCTCTATATAGGATTAGTTTCTATATAGGATTAGTTTCCATATAGGATTAGTCTCTATACAGTATACAGGATAAGTCGCTACACAGGATTAGTTTCTAATTGGGATTAGTCTTTTAAATAGGATTAGTCTCTATTATAGGTCAAGGTGAAGAAAGAATTAACATTTGAACTTTTCATATTTTGTCCCCAGGTCGTAATGTTGCAATGAAACAACCAACTGAGCAAACTTCCATCCATGGTACAAACGTAGCTAGTAACTCTGTCGATGGAAACTCAGACTGCAACTTCAACCATTGGTCTTGTACTTTGACTAATAATGAAACTGACACATCACCTACATGGACTCTGACATTTGATGAGCCTATGATTGTAAACAGTTTTGAAATAATTACTAGAGGTAATTTTTACAAGCTTGGCATATTTGTGTTTTCTTAAGTCCAAATTTCATGGGAATTTAGTGCTTTTTTGTGTTCAGGCTATAAACAGTTTGGATTAGGCAATACCTTGTTCACGTGAAGTCAGTCATTTTTTTGTTCACGTGAAGTCAAACATTACCTTATTCAAGTGAGACCATATATTACCTTCAAAACATAAAATCAGATATTATTTTGTTCATCTTAGTTTAGATATTATCTGATGGTTAGTTGCGGAGGAAATGCTCCAGTGGCCTCAGCGTGGCATCTGCGTGGAAACGCTCGCCCGGGGAAGTGGATAGGCCAAGAACAAGAGCTAACATGAGTCCCAGTGAGCTACCATAGTTATGTTCTAGTAAATGTACCTGCACGTGGTGGAAATGTGAGAAAGGCTTGCTAACCAGTCTGTATGAACCTAATGAAACACTAAAAGAAGACATGTCGTGATCCTAGGCTTCTTTTAAAAAGAATGACAACACAGTTCATGATAACACAGTATACTCTCACACACACACAAGCTGACCTGGACACCAAGGCATTTTGACACATAAGAGCAGATCAGTTCACAACACACAACAAGAACATAAATACACAACATTCACCCCCTATTTAGTTTCGCTCTACTTCTAAGATTATACGAGTGCTGTACGGGCGTATCTCTGGCTAGTGATTTTTGTCCATTTACAATGGTGTTTTCCTCTGCTCTTAAAGCAGGTGGAACCATGTAACCATGTTTTCTGCAGATGTCTCCATGTCACGCCTAAAAGTCACTGAGTTTTGGGAGACACCCGGCACAGTCTCAGTGTTACCAGGAGCAAATAGATGTTGAGAGACCTTAGAAAATGTCTCAAAGTCTGTCGGAGCGAAATCATGTACTACGCACTCTGAAGATGAGTCACCTCTCGAAGCTAAATGGTGTAGTGAGACAGTTTCTTCCATTTGGAAGACGTATGTGGGCATTGTTCTGATTAGCTTCAATAAGCCCCACTTCATCTACCAGCGGTTAATATTTGCTTTGTCTCGCATGACTTCTCATTAGGGCAGGCCCTGGAACAGATAGCCAGGTCGGCAGAGAGACACAACAGGCGGACCTTCTTTTGTAGGAAAATAGTCTTTCGTGAGGCGTCAAGTTTGTAGCAGTGCATAGTAGAGATCTAATTGAATGAAGATCGTCGTTTTGAGCTAACTCCCATTGTGTGTTATGTAGCCCTTTTGACCTGACGACAAGAAGCATTGACTTCCAGAGAGTCGAGTTCAGTTTTTCTACTTGCCCGTTCTCTTTGGCATTGTATACTGTGGTCCTGCTTGTTACTATGCCTTTACCGCTGAGGAAAGATCTTAGCTCTTCAGACATGAAGGCGGATCATCGGTCGGAATGTAAATACGAGGGCGTTCCGAAAATGCTGAATAGTTTTGTGAAGCATCTAATTACTGTTTGAGTAGACATGTCAGGACATACATATGCAAAAGGAAACCTCCTTGAGTACTCATCAATACTTGTCAATAAATATTTATTTTTAGTGGTAGAAGGGAGTGGTCCCTTAAAGTCAACACTAAGTCTCTTCTAATGGTTATGTGGCTTTTATTAAGCTGCCGGCAGATGGTTGATAAAAACGAGGTTTTATCTTAGCACAGTTGGGGCAATTGTTTGCTACAGTTCTTATTTCTTCAACTGCATACGGAAGATTCTTTGACCGGACGAAATGGAGCATTCGCACTATGCCAGGATGACAAAGAGTGTTGTCAAGTTCTTTTAAAGACGTAGGGGTGGTTGTACTTGTACAGAATCTACGAGAAAGAGCATCGGCGGCCATGTTGTCAGCCCCCCCCCCACATCCAAACTGTACATTGATAGTTTTATTCTCCATCTCTAAATTATTTTGTCGTTTTTTATTTTACCGTGATGACGAGGGTTGAGCATGAAGGAAACGGACCTTTGATCCGTGGTGAGTTTGAAATGCGACTCTAATAGAAAATGTCTCCATTTCTTGATTGATTTAACGATAGCCATTGCTTTGACGATTGACGTCTCTCGCTAAGAGATAGTGTTCTGGAGAAGAAGGCAACTGGTCTTTTGTTCTGGAATAATGTAGCGGATATAGCGATATTCAATGCATCTGTTTCAACCTCCAGCGGCGTTTTGCTGTCTACATTAATGACAACAGCCATGTCTAGTTCTTCTTTCAAAGCTTGAAATGTATCTTTGACTTTCTCAGGGAGTGGGAAAGTCCTGTTGTGTACTAAAGGATGAATCTTATCTGAGAAATGCCTTATCCAGTTGGCTGCGACAAGTCAAAAGCTTGCTGTCAGAGTCAATCACTTTTATCACAGCATTAATTATTATTTCATTATTATTTATTTATTTTATTTTAATTATTTCCCCGTCCTATCCCAAATTCTTCACCCGCCCCACCTTTTCCTCGTCTCACTAGTCTGAGTCCACCACCTTGACAGCTTTTCACTTATCTTCCCTTGACCGGGGTAAAGATAAACACACAGTCTCTTTGATCTTGCCTGTCAGATGTCTGACGGCCGCAGTTGACACCACCTTGGGCGGAATGCAAACCAATCTTTCTTCCCTCCCCCCTCTCTCCCACGTCTCTCTTTGATCAAAGAGATTACTCGGGTCAACGCGCCTCGTGACACGCCAAGGTGCGACTCTTGTTGAAATTCACCCACGTGAGAGATAATCTTAAGCCTAGGACATTTCCTGTTTCCGCCCATATCTCCCGGCCTTTATAAGGCAAATTAACTCAACCAGACCCGCTTATTTCTCTATCGCTTTTAATCGAGTCTGGACTACTTCATTTATTCTTACTCTTAGAGGAATACCTGGTGGTAAGCTGAACTTAATCACGAGTTTCATCTTAATTACTTTGTGCATATTTCTCACTGGATTTTATTATGTGTATTTTGCTTATTTCATTTATATTTAATTAGTGCATTGTGTATTTTTCACTGTCGTAAGTGGAAAACATAAACAGGGCATATGTATTTATTTATGTATTGCATTAATCTATTAATGCTACGTTGCTCAATTGATGCAACCTTGTATATATTTGTACATCTTATTGTATTTCCTTTATCTCGTCTGACCTCCTTGATAATTTTACTAACGCACTAATACTGCGCTTAGAAAAGATATTTGAATTATCTCCCCTGTAGTCATTCTACTGTAACGAGAGTTGCGCCCCTTGAACGGACACTCTCCTTTCAAGCGCGCTCCATTGTTTTCGGCCGACGGTCGTATGTAAACAAACCGTCATGGTCGCTGACCATCGCCCATTTCTCCCCCCCCCTTCCTTTTCTCTTACCACTTGTGTTGTTTATTTGAGATTATTATTTCCCCTTTTATGTACATTTTATAATTGCTACTATCAGCCATCTGTTTTCCAAATCCCATTAGTCATCATCTCCCCGTTGTGCTCAAAAGCAATTTTCCAATCTGACGAATGCACCTCAGTCGAGGGCATCGATAAGATGCATGAGAGACATGTCCTAACTTGTCTTTATTTATTCGCAGCCTCCCTCAGTTGTCTTCCTATTTATTTGATTGGCATTGTCTTCCTATTTATCGGATCACTCACCTGCTTATTTATTTGGCATTGTCTGCCTAGTCAACTGCCTATTTGTTTGAATCTATTGCCTATGTACTTAGTGCTATTCAGCACTGCACACTGGCCTATTTGCTGTTGAGTATCTTCTACTGCCTACATGGATCTACTTAACTCTACTACTTGGCGCTATCGGCTCTACTTGCCTGCCTATTCGACAGCCCACCTGTCAACTTATTAGGTACGACGTCCCTATAGACCCAAAGTCTGTGCGAGACGTCATAGCTACACCGAACCCTCCGCAACCCACTGGACTTATCCTGCTAACGACGCTGCCCACGGCAGATCAGCTCTGCCCGCAGTACCCTTGTGTCCACGGTAGCCGGTCGCCCGCCCTACTGTGCCCACTACAGATATCAGAACTTTGGATTGAGACTCCACAAGAACTGTATCACCGGCGTCTCTCTACCCGCTAGAGCGCCACCTCCAGCTGCAGAACCTCAAGCCAGGACACATCCAGCTGCGACCCAAGCAGGACAACCAGCTAAGTTCAGAAGACAAAGTGACATACTCTCTTATTAAGTGCAAGAGTGATGATTAAATATAGTATTGATTAGAGATAGATGCAAACCCTCCCCCTTTTATTCTTCTATGTAAATATTTATGTAAATAAATATTCTTCAATTTTAACTTTTGTATCTGTTTTTCATTGCTTGTCTCCTTGCGTGCCTGCTCCCGATTTATATACCCTAGACATTGAAACGCGCCAAACACACCTCACTTTCCCTAACTTGTCACAAAAACCCACAGCTCGTCTTTGTGCATTTAGGTTCTTGGGTGGAGGAAGTCGACGCAGGACAGTAGTCCGTCGGGGTCTGGCTTCATCTCATTATGAGAGACTTCATAACCTAGTAATCTTATTCTTGAAGAAGCGTATGCATACTTTTCCTCATTAAGAGTTAGTCCATATTCTTTTATAGCCCCAAGATTTTTATCATGGTCTTCTCTGTCCTTACCACAAATGGTGATGTTGTCAATATAAGCATATATACCCTCAAGTGACTCTTGTTCTATAACCTTGTCGATTGTCTGCTGAAAACAGGCTACCCCGTTAGTAACTCTAAAGGGTATCCTACAGAATTGGTAGAACTTTCCTTCAGCTTCAAAGGCAGTATAAGGGCGATCAGTCTTCCTTTGAGGGATCTGATTGTATGCGTTGCGAAGATCAAAGGTGCTAAATATTTCGTATTTAGCTATTTGAGAGACCATATCATCAATTCGGGGTAAGGGATAAGCATTCCAAAGTGTGAACTGATTAACAGTTTGACTATAGTCCACTACCATTCTTTGTTTGTGTCGGTCGTTAGTTTTTATTAGATATGAGCCCGCCATGGAGATGAAAAGGGCTCAATGATGCCATCTTTGAAGAGTCTGTCAACCTATGAATTGATGAATAGAGTGTCATTTGCAGAATAACGTCTGGATTTTGTAGTGATAGGTCGACACTCTTTAAGCATATTTTGGAAAAGAGGAGCGGGTTCGACATTAGCAGCTATCATTCCATTTAAGACCATTGTTGGTTTAGGCCGCTGAAAAGTGATCTGTACACTCTTATGTTGTTCAAGGAAGTCATGTCCTAAAATAACATCCTCATAGAGGTTGTCAAGTATGTGTAGCTTGAAGTCTTTATAAGTGGAGCCTTTACTTTTAATGTCAGCATTAATATGACCGCGAGTATAACCAGTTAAGTTCGTGTTGGCCATAGATATAAGTTTTGATGAATGAAAAGTTCTAAATCTATACTTTTTGACAGCCGATGAAGAAATGTAACTGTCCGAACTACCTGTATCGATGAGGACATCAAGTGTAATGTTGTTAGCTTGTATTTTCATTATAACACGAGATAGAGGAAACGAAGAGGCGGCTATTATTGTATACGCCGCTGAATCAGAGTTAGGTCCGTAAACTGTAGAAATATTTGATTTGCATACCTTTTGTAGTGTTCCTTTTTACTTGCCATGCACAACAGATGGCATCTTTAGCGGGGCATTTGCAACGAGAGTGGATAGAGCCTCCACAAAAGTAGAAATTGCCTTGAACTGCAACTATGGTAACAGGTGCCGAATCAATCTTGTCCTCTACAGCAGAGCAAAGCAGCAATTCCAACGTAGTGGATTGTTGTGCTTGTGGTTTTTGAAAAGTAGTGGATTGTTGCGAGTTATATGTCACAGAATGTTTCTGCGCCATCTCCAGAGATCTAGCAACCTCCAATGACTTTGCGAGGTCCATAGATGAGTACTCTAAAAGTCTCTGCCCTATCTCTGGTGATGACATGCCACTAATGAATGCGTCTCTGATGGCCTCGTTCTGGTTTTCGAGGACAGAGACTGCTCTGAAATGGCAGTCTTTAGCCAGCAATTTCAATCTTTGAACATACCTGTCAACACTCTGTCCCTTTTCCAGATTACAATTGGATAGGAGATAGCGAGCATAATCTCATTGGTTTGTTTGACAGAGAGTCCATTTAGTGTGTTTACAGCAGTTTCAAAATCGGCACAGTCAGATATCAATTCATACACACCATGGGAAATTAGGTTACATAGTACATCGAACTTCTCACCTTCTGGTACAGCTAGTAAGGTGATCTATCAGAAGACAGTCCACTTTTAAGGTACAATGATGTTTGCTAACACTAACCCCAAATGCACCCTTTGGTGATTACTGCTCAAACTTCCAAGCTGAAATTGAGACAATTACCATAGCATTACATGCAGTGGAAAACAAATTATATGAAAGATTGCAATCACTATCAGATATTGTTGTTTTTACAGACTCCCAACCCACTATCCAAGCAATTAACACCAGCACCTCAAACAGCTCAAGAGAGTTGACAACACTAATTGGGATAATCCATCAGATGATATCAACATTAAATATTAATATCACACTACAGTGGATCCCTGCACACATTTGCATTATAGGAAATAAAAAGGCTGATAAAATATCAAAGGCAGGATCATCTATGAAACAACCAGATAGACCTGTTAACTACCTCACCCTAAGGTCAATGCTAGTCGACAATCACAAGCTCAACCAATGGGCACCAGGAAACACATTCAGAGCCACGTACAAAGAAAACAAACAAAATAAATTCCACACAACTCCCCCTTTGTAGACACTGCGTCCTCCCTTATGAAACCGTAAATATATACCCTTTTTGAATGCCCCTTCCTAATCCACCTTAGCTAGACCCTACTACCACTAAAGCCTAACATAGCCAACAACCCTGTACGGCAAAGCTGAACAACTGAAGAAAACAGCCCTTTTTTTTTCTTGGCATAGTCTGCAAAAGAGCTCACAGCTCAGCAGCAATAAAGCTGGCTAGAAGAAGAGGAAGAAGAAGAATGCATGCTAACACGATATGAAACTCTCAAAATCTCTCAAAATAGACGCTAACAGTTGGAAAAAAAGTGGCACTGGATAAATCCACTTGGAGAACAAGCATAAAGGTAGGGTCCAAGATTACAGATGCCATGCACAACAATAATAGAAAAAAGGGTGTAAGTGCAACAGTGGCTGGTGATTACAGATGCCCAACCTGAGACCGCAGCTGAGTATCAAAAGGATTGGCCTGGCACACAAGACATTGCAAAGGGAAAATCGTCCCTCTTGAGACGTAGAATGCCACAGAATATGTCTTGGACTTTATTCTGCGACGTTTGAAATTAAATTTATTCTCTATTTCAATTTATTCAGTTAGTACCTCAATTGTTATTAACTGAAAAAACCCAGCAACTTAAAAAACTGACATTATTCCTTCTAAAACCTGTTACAGTTTTATTCGGTATGCAGCATTAAGGGCAACTTTTGAAATCAATTTAGCATTAAATTCATTGAATTCAAAATACAAAGTTTTCTTTAAAACTTTAAAGCAAATCAATTTTATAATCAATTTACTATTACAATCATTTTAGCCGAAAAATTACGTTTAAATGATTTGTACAATAAAGTATTTAATAAATATTAAAACTTGTACATACTTTTTTGTGTTCTACAGAGGATGATCCTTGGAGGAAATATGTGTATAAGTCGACAATACAATATTTTGACACGAATAATGATAATGTATTGAATTACACATACTTGATTTATTGGTATTCATGGTATCAATTTATCGTCAATTTCAATAAAGTGGCTCTAAAGAAGTTAAGTATTACATCAACAAAAGAATCCTTTCCTACGGCCATATTAACTTTTTGTGAGATCAACATCTTTGGAGGTAGGCAAACACACAAATATTGTAACGAGATGTGTTGATTAGTTAATTATTGGCTTGTTTATTAAAGTCTAGGGGAAAATTCATTAATTTATCCCGCTGGTCACCTGTACAGCGGTCAAAACTTAAAAGTTAGCCCTAGAGAAGCTAGTTAATGTTTTACGTTGAGATTCGTCCCGTGAGAAACAGTGCGAGGGGAGATAAATCCTAAAAGAAATTAGTTATGGGTGGACAAGAAAGTAATTTTTAAGGTTAAAAATAAAAATAAAACTTAATGTTTACATTTACAGCATTATTGCTCGTACCCACTGAAGCTTCTATATGTAATGTGTTTATGTTGTCCACTTGTCTTTGTGAGAGATATAGAATTAGATAAAGCCATCGTTTGTCTATTACATGCCTAACGGCTGTCTGTGTAGGCTCTATCGAAATTGTTAGTGAACGGATGCTGCGAGGATGGGGGAGGGGCTAGCTGGGGCTCGTGACCTTTGACCACTGGGGTGGTAATTTGCATACGGGCGAAATGACTCTGGATCAGAAGAATGTTTTTTTTTTGGAAATTCCGATGGTCTAGAGGTTAGTTTCGCTTGGTGCGTTATCGCTAGGCGGTGGTGTCGAATCCTGAGTCACAGGTTCGAGTCTCGGTCGGCGCATGCCCTTATTTTCGTAGCATTTTAATTCACTACTTTCTTTCTTAAAAACTTAGTCCCTGGTGCTGTTATTCATTTTATGTTTAATATATGTATGTCTTGTAAATAGCTTGTGTTTCTTAGCATTTCGCAAAACTGTTAAATAACATACCTATATTCGTGATAATTGTTTCCCTTTTGCTTTAAACTCAATTAATGATTGATGAATTAAAGCTTAACAGTATTTAACAGATAGGCATATCCCAAACTGCTTGAGTGTGCATTATGTACGAGTCCACCAACTGTAGAAGGTGTGTGTGACATGGTCAATACGTAAATATATATGTAAATAGTTACTAATGTAAATCTCTCAAAAGTAAAGTGCAATCTGGCTTGTATAGTGGGTGAATGTAAGTGTTCATGAATTTCAGACAAACAACTGATCATCAAGATTGCAATTTAAAGTCCAAGGAATGCTTCTCGTTCTGGCTTTAATGGCCTCTTATTGAAAGTAGCTCTTTGTTAATAGTTGGAATCTGAAGTGTTCTAGATCAATATTTATTGTTTTAGAATAATTCATTTGCGGTAAACAATATTTTATTAACATTAATTATACCTATTTATAGCTTGAACCTTAGATCATGCCGGAGCATAAATTAAATTTTAGTCTGGTCTATTATTGAGATCTATGTTTTAATCTACAGCTATATAGACCTAAGAGCATTAAGAAAACCAAATATAGGAGATAAAAACTCATCCACACCCTAAAAAAATTGACTGTGTGTCTGATAGATTTAAATAGCCTGGTTGATAGAGTTAGTGGACCTACACATATAGTCCTAGAGTAGTGAGTTTAGTTGATGGTGTTGACCATCATGTGTTTTTTTTTCCTTGAGCATACGCAAGAATGTTGAGTGGTCAGGCTAAAAAATAACACATTGGCATGGTCAGTCAAGCATGATAAATTATACAAGTACACTAATTACAGAGGTTTTAGCGGCCTCCGAAAGGGGAAAAGACGCTATTAGTTTTGTGCGAAATGTCTGTCCGTCCGTCCCGTTTAGATCTCGTTAACTAGAAAAGATATTGAAAATCCGACATCACAATATTTAAGACCCTTCAAAGTTCTGATGCAACGGCTACTTTTTTTTTATGAAAGCGAAAAATCTAATTTTTAAAATCAGTTATGCAAGCAGTTTTTTTAAAGAGAAAAAGCTAATTAGAATGCATTATAAATTAGACCAAATTTGAAACGAATTGTAATCTTGTAAACTTCATTTTCCTTATCTTTTTTTTTTATTGCAGAATTTATTATTTTATTATTGAAAAAAAAAAAAAAAAAAAGCCCACAAAAGAGGCAAGATGGCCCATACAAGAGGCAAAGAGAAGAAAAGAGGCCTAAGGCCCAAGGATTCCTATCATGATAAAGCTAAAATTGAATAGCGCAAATTCTGAGGTTTCCTTTTTTAAAAAAAAAAAAAAAAGATTGAACACTTTTCAAAATAAGTAGATCAATTGTAAGACATCATTTAGGCCAGGGGAGGCGCGGTGGCTGAGCGGTAAAGCGCTTGGCTTCCGAACTGGGGGTCCCGGGTTCGAATCCTGGTGAAGACTGGGATTTTCAGCTTTGGAATTTTCGGACGCCTTTGAGTGCACTCAGCTCTAATGGGTACCTGACATTAGTTGGGGAAAATTAAAGGCGGTTGGTCGTTGTGCTGGTTACATGACGCCCTCGTTAACCGTAGTCCACGAAAACAGATGAACTTTACATCATCTACCCTATAGACCACAAGGTCTGAAAGGGGAACTAGTTAGGCCAGGTTCACATCTAACTTTACATTCACTTTCACCTATCCTTGAGATCTGCGGGAAAGTTGTGGCACTACACAAGATCTGTCAACCTTCTTTCTCCATTCTTATCTCTCATTTGTCTGATATAATTTCATTCGGATTTTCGAAAATATTGAAGCCTGCCGATTTTGAGTTTGTGTTTCCACACAAACTGTCTTTTG